>JAPYZK010000011.1:0-42113 GCA_030522785.1 Platygaster equestris
AAATATAATTTATCTCAATAATTTAGAAGATGTAAAAATACAATCAAGGAATAGAATTAATTTAACAAAGAAAACTCATATTTTCATTAAAAATATTATCGTCGGTGTGTTTAAGTTCGTTTGCGTTGGATGAAACAATGAAAAATCTCTTCAACAAAACATATTTCGCCAGGGATGTAAATGAGATATAAACGACTTGCATTTACGAAATTTCATTTTACGTATTTTTTCTTTCAAATGAAAATTAATTGTTTTTTTTTTAATTCTTGCGAAACTGAAACCTTGAATAGAGGAATTACTGTCTTGAAATTTACTATAAAAGCCATCACCTGGATAGTGATTTGTCAGTTCAAATTTATTTTTTGGACGACGGAGAAACCAAATCATATTGTTCGTGAGTTTCTGTAGTATAGTTACGCAACTGTCCTTTTCTCTCTTACAAGAGTAGTCGTTAGGTGAAAGAGAGAGAGAGAAATAGTATCGCCCACCTCAGAGTATAGTTACAAATTCAACTAAAATATATTCAGTTTTTAAATTCTTCCAAAACGTTTTTCAGTTGAGTATATCGACGTTGAATATTGACGTCGGAAAAATGGCTGTTTTCTCAGCTGAATTTTTCATTTTTGGGGGTCTCTTTTTTTGTATTCTTTCGAATGCTAATTATGTGACTGCAGAATCCGGTAAGTAAAAACTTCAAAACTAAGCTATATTATTTCGAATTTTTATTCATTGAAGAACGTTATTTTTGGAAATTTTTTGAAAATTTCACTTGATGAACTCGAAAATTGAAAAACTTCCATTTTTGGAACAAGTCAGGGAATTTGGCATACGGAAAAAGTTCTGTTTTTCCTCGCTTGTTTTCAAACTGACATCCAAAATTCAAAGTGTAAAGGAGAATTCTTCAATTCGCAAAATTCGTCTATTTTTTAATTTCAGAATCGCACAGGAAAATGTTCATAGAAAATTCGATCAAAAATACTCTCGACAATTCAAATTCAGAACTATCCGCAGACGTGAAAGCCCTTAATTACGATTTATATTTGTATCCAAATTTCCAAACTTTCAAAACAACTGGAAAATCAGACATCGTACTGAATATATCGGAACCGAAAGATTATCTAGTGTTGAACGACGAAAATTTAAACATACTTTCGATCAAACTCAAATTCCTCCAAGACGGTGAAAATACAAACGTTTCAACGGAATTTTATAAATTACACGTTCCCAAAAATCCATTTCTTGTTATTTACGATCAAAATCAAATAAATCCGGGGAAATATGAATTAACGATAGAATATACAGGCTTTCTCCAAATGGCCCACCTGAGAGCTTACGTAGAGGAGGATGAAAAAAGAAGGTAAGTTCAGATCAGATCTATCAAAAAAATTATTCGATTCCCGATGCAATAACTTCATGTATTGTTTTTGATATTCAGAATCGGGTTGAACGTCAATGACAAAAACAGTTTACACTCCAAAGTTTTTCCTCATTTTGACGAAAATGATTTCAAAGCGAATTTCACTTTGCACGTGGTTTATCCCTCCGAAGATAATTATACAGCTCTTTCTAACATGAATGTCGAGGTATACAATTTTTTAATGCACAATAATCTTACGATTTTACGAAAATTGATTTAAAAAATATGCTAAAACTTCCAGAAAATCTCGAAAATTTTTTTAAAACAGCTCAAAAACGATAAATTTCGTACAACTTTCGATTATCTTGAATTTTTCTGCAATACTCTAAGATATTCTGAAATTTGTGGGAAATTCCTCCGGATTTTCATAAATAGCTTCGAAGTCAAGAATATATAATCAAGGACATACGAACTGAATTACACCTGAAACATGAATTTTTGATATTTTCACTTTGCCCAACTTCAGCACATTGCAATGGATGAGCCATCAGCAAACCTATCAACGGCAACATTTGCCCCAAGTGTTCCTATGAGCACGAGTCAGGTAGCTTTTGCTATCACCCACTTTTCCCCAATCACGAAAAAAGTCAAAGGATCACAAGGGAAAACTTTTCCGATAAGTATTTACACACTCAAATCTCAATCGACCCAAGCAAATTTGGTCTTGGACATCGCAGTCGATTCCGTAAAGTATTTCGTGGAGTTTTTCGGTGTTGATTACCCTTTGCCCAAACTAGGTAACCAAACCTTTCCATTCAGTAATTTAATGTGACTAATTGAAAAAAAAAATCATTTAACCATTTTCACAGATATTCTGATGCCATCTGACAACTTCCCATCAGCTGTAGATTTTGTTGGATTGATAGTTGTAGATAACAATCTTCTGGAGTACGATCAAGTGTTGAAATATTCTGATAAACTCGAAATTTCAGCAGTTTTAGTTGTTAATGCAATCGCGAATATGTGGATGAGAAATTTGGGTAAACATTATAAAACGAAAGAAATATTAGTGTTTCAGTCTAATGTTCAGTTTTTCGTGAGTACGAATAGATTTAATACTTTTATGGTAATTTTTTTCCAGTTTTTACTTCTGGCGACGTGTGGCCTGAAAATAGTATCAGAAGTTATATGGCTTATAAATGTCTGAAGGCGATTCGTCCAGATTGGAAAATTGTTAGAATGAATTTTTATTCTTCTACATAAAAGTTACAATTTTAAAAACAATATTCTACCGTATTTTTCGTGATTTCATTTTCAGAAAGATCGTAATTGGGCTGCTGATTCGCATGAAGCTTTCTATGAGTCGAGTCAAAAAGTAAGTAATTTTGCTTAGATTCTAATTTTGAAAAACAAAAAAAAACACCTTGTGTAAATACGATTTTTATAGACGTAGTATATTTCTCACAAGATGAGGATTATTATATTTCCACAAAGTTAAAAGAAAATTTATTATTTGATAGGGAGAAATTATTTTGAGTATGTTGGAAAATTTCGTGGGATCGGAAGTTTTCCAAACGAGTATGAAAAGATATCTCAATGGATTTATGTATCAAAATGTTAAATCTCTCGATCTGTTGAATGAAATGCAAGAATTGGTTCCTCCATCAATGAATATATCAATGATTATGGATACTTGGACCCAACAAAAAGGTTTTCCTTTGGTCAGTGTCGAAAAACGCAATAATACGTATATTTTGACTCAAAAACTTTATTCGCCTCGGTCAGAATCAAAAAATACCGAAGAAGTCGACAATAGGTATTGTAATTCATGCATTTATTTGATAATTAACGGTTACTTTCATTCTATTTCGGAATATTCAACTACAGAACAAACATTTTCGCTAGTAAGTCAATTTGTCATTGAACAACTATTGCTATAGTAATAAAAAATCTCGCAGATATAAATGGACTATCCCAGTGACATATATAACTGATCGTGATTCTACTCCAAAACTTGTATGGTTTTACAAAGACATGGACAAATGTAAGTTAAAAATCACATTACGGTTAAAAATGTTCGAATCGTACAATCATTCCCCCAATCGCTATTTTACTAGTGGTAATCGAATTCAATGAGCCTGTGGAATGGATAAAATTTAATGTAGACCAAGTCGGATACTACTCCGTCAATTACGACAAATCTGGATGGCAAGCATTAGATAAAATGTTGAGAAATCAGTGCGATGTATGTAAAACACCCATAAAAATACAGTTTGTCACAATTGCGAAAGCTACTCAATTACGGAAATTATCCAAATGATTTATCTAGATATTAACAGTCGCTGATCGATCTAATCTTTTACGTGAAGCTATAACTTTGGCTGAAAATTCTATCCTCGATGATGACATTGTCTTCCATTTAATGGAATATATGTCCAATGAACTCAGTGTCTTACCATGGACAGTTGCTTCACAAAAAATAACCTACATTGATAGCCTGCTCCTTTCTACAAAATCTGGAAATCAATCTACGAAGTTGCGCGTGAGTGATATTTTCCACAATTTTTTTATATGTGTGAATTTTACGGAAACATAATTAAAATTTTTCTTTTAAAAGGCATTTGTCAGGGATCTCGTCAAACCTGTCTTCAACTCTTTGTCTCTGAGTAAAGAAGGCACTGATTATATAAGATCGAAGTAAGTTTCATTCGCAAATACGAAAAAAAGTTACCAATCATGAATCATTCTATCTTATTTGCTCCCTTCATAGTGAACTCAGCGAAATATCAAATTTAGCTTGTTCCGTTGGAGTCCTGGAGTGCTACCAAAAAGCAGTGGATTTCATGAGGTCATGGTTAAACAACTCTGAAAATGAGCTTTTTAATCCTGGATTTCGCGAAATCGGGTTCAAATATGGTTGGTACCAAACAGGGTTGGGCGACACTATTGCTCTCTCTTTCTCGCCAAACGACTGCTTTCGTGAGTGAGAGAAAGACAGTTGCGTAAATGCCCATCCCTAGTGTTAAAGTATTTTTTCAGTATTCACTGTAGATTGCACATTATTTTGAACAATTAATTCATACACAACTAGGAATGCATAACGCTGGCAAAGAAGACTGGCAAATCGTGTACAGCAGATTCGTGAATGAAAGTGATATCTTCAAAACATTCGAAAAACGAAATTGGATGAGTGGATTGGAAAAAACGAGCGACGAAAAAATTCTCGAAGAGTAAGAGTTTTTTCAGAAAAACAAACGCCTGCTAAAAAAATTGTTAATTTTTCATGCTACGTTGTTTGTTCTGTAGATATATAGAGAAGATGATTGAAGACAAAAATGTCCTATCACAACACGGTATACACATCTTGGTAAAAATTGGTCAAAACTTGGCTGGAAATGGAAAATTCATTCTCTGGAACTGGTTACAAGACCCAGCTAACATAGCACGTTTTTATGAAAAATACCATTTTTTTGATTTGGACTATTTGATGACTTCGGGAATTACTCAAAATATCGCGACAGCGAAGCAACGTGATGAAATGAAGAAATGTATGGAAGAATTCGTATTGAACCAAACTGATCCCTACAATTTTCCTAGTGTGGAAGGATATAACACAATGCAAGAACATATAAACAATAATATAAAATGGCTGGAGCAACATGGGGAGGCACTGAAAAAATGGCTGAATGAAATTTGAAAACTTTCACGATTAAATGGAAAAATCGCCACAAGAAAAGGAATTCTTATCTATTTATAAAATATGTGCTTATTGATTTATATATGATATCTTATCCATTTATGGAATGTATGCTTATACATTAATGAAATATATATATATATATATGCTTATCCATTTATAAATAAATCTTGTGGCTCAATTTTCGTAAATTTCAATTTGTTGATTTAACCTATTCTGATTTTTCTACGTACAAAGTTTAAATTACGTATCTATAATAATCGGCTTTGGAAATTTTGAAGTCATAATTTTCGAAGAACCATCACCTGAAATAGCATGATATTTTCGATTTTAAATGTGTGAAATTTCATCGCAATAAAATTCATCACTTTGGAGACAAGTATTTTTTTAAACAGTTTGTAAAACTGAAGTGAACGTGAAAAAATGTTTTATTTTTTCATAAAATTTCGGACATTTTGGGAACATGTTACAAATTTGAAATGTTTCAAGATTTGAGGATTTTTTATATTGACTTATATTATTTTCAATACCTTGAATGTTTGTCTCTTGAAATGTTACTTATTTCACCATTTTTTTAAAGTCTTGTCTCAAAATGAGTTTAAAAACTCTGTTTCGAAAGTTTGTAAAACGTTCGTAAAATCTCCAAGTAATTGTCAGAAGAGTTTAAAAAAAAAATAACATTTCGTATTTTTAATGGATGTCTTCATAAACTAGTTTTATTTTGTATCCAGTCGAGAAATGACATTACATCGATATAAATTCCTGGCGTGTTTGGGACAGCACAGCTACTTCCCCATGCGGTTATACCAAGTAAAATACCATCTTCATTGACTAACGGGCCACCAGAGTCACCCTAAAATACGAAAGAAATTAGTGAATCTGAAAGTTTTCGTTTTCCAACTCCATACGTGGTGAAAACAAACTATAGCTATATAAAAAAACTAAAAGCTTACACCTGGAAAGTGGATAGCTATGAAAGCTTCATTGGAGTTTGGAGTTGAAATTAAATAGTTTTTCTTTCATAAAGTTTTTTATACCTTACACGTGTCACTCATACCATTTTGGAACCCATAGCACACATAATTTTCTTTGATTAAATAACGCCCTAAATAGTATTCTTGGCACTTGGTACGAGGCACTTTTGGAACGACGACGCTCTCCAATTTTGTCGACAATTCGGAACATCGGGGCTACATACAAAACTCATAACTTTTTCAGGTATATAGAAATATGTTAAAAAGTTATAGATACATAATTTCTACCATACAAATTTTAGATCTAGAAAACTACTGAATTTCTAACTGGAATCTTTTTGTGGATTTCAATTTTGGAATCCAGTTTTTTTTTTAATTTCGATTGGAAAATTCCCAATAATTTGATTTTCGCCTGTTTGAACTCGAACTGAATCATTTGTAAATTTTACACATACCAGAAACGAAAATTTTGCAGTGCTACGAATAAAATTTTAGTCTTTTCGTTGTCTTAAACCAAATTTAATTAAAAATCTTCTATTCTCCGGATTTTTTAAGTACTATGAAATTCTTACCGAAAAACAACCCCAACCTGTGACTTTTCCGTATTCACTACAAAAATCTCCAACTGGTAGTTTCGTCGATCGTGTGATATTTTCGTTTGAAAAAGTTGGTTGTACTTCGAAAACAGCTATATCGTAATTATCGTTCTCTGCTGAGTATTTTTCATGTGTTATGATATTTGTTATATTGTGAATTATTCCTCCTTTATCTCTTTCTGATGTACCACTGCGAATGGTTATTTCTTCGAGAGGATTTTCTGAATATCTTGAAATTCGAGTTTACCTGTTATTTGATGGTACAGTTTTTGTCATTTTTTTTATAAAACTTACGCTAATGCGCAATGGGCAGCTGTGATACCCCATTTTCCACTTATTACGGCTGCTCCGCAAACGTGCTTACCATTTAGCATGAATGATAACTTAACAGAAGTTCGTAATAATCAGTGAAAATTTTGGATAGAAAAAAATTACTAACGATTTCGTTGGAATTAAATTATATGAAATTTAAAACTTTGTATAGTCAAGTGCAAGAGAGTAATTTTGTTTGGCAAAAAAAGTAGTGATTTTTCATCGTTTTGTAATTGTTGATAGATTTTCTCCTTATTTAAAAAAATACTCTTCAACTTATTCGATGAAACTTATGGTAACTTTTATCACCATGTACGGTGCATCCTTGATATCGATATTTTTTCCACCGACAACTCTTTTTTGTATTCGTGCTGAGAATTTTTCTAGTACTGGAAGAAACATATTACAGAGAAACGGAATATCAATTCATACATTTTTTAAATGATATCTGCAGACTGATCAAATTTTCCCCGTTCAAACTTGAAAATTCCAAACTTTTAGAGATTCAATGTAAATATGGAATTTTTAGGGATGGGAAACTACCCGACTGTCTTTTTCACTTCTTTTTCAAAAAATTTTTCAAAGTTCCACGCTACAAATACCACAAAATTTAATCATGAATATAAGTAATTCAAATGTAGAAACCAAGAGAACTTCAATATTAACAGTTCCTATTCAAAAACTTCGTAAAAAATTGAAATTTCAAGTCAGAAACCTGAATATTCAGCTTTTTCAATTCCTTAATTGAAAAATTCAGAAATCCACACAAATTCCATCTTCATTCAAATAATTTTTGAATTTCAAAAATCCGATTTCTTGTTATTTTGGACTTTGGACCAAAATTCGATACAAAAAATTTATATACAATATTCGAATAATTCCAAAATAGGACAGTGCGCCTAGTACCTTGAAGACAAGAAAGAACAAATCGACATACTCACAAATCACGAACATAATCAGCAAAAACACACGTGACATTTTCATTTTTCAAACTCGCTAATTTTCTTCGCACGAAAGCACATTTCTTCGGTTACAATATTGCACATGAACTGGTATCATGCAGGTGATATTTGCACGTGACCTATCCTTCTTTTCCGCTACTTTAAACAGACAAGGTTGCGATAATTCGCAAGTTCTTGATAGCAAAAATTACAAAATCGACCGAGCACTTCTTTCTACGCCTCGGGGTTTCTTCCGCATTTTGTGTCCAAACGTTATACAATACACATAAAATAATGAAAATGAAAATATTATCAGTTAATGACGTGGATTTTCTGGTTGATATTAATGATTTTTTATTTTTTTCATTTTCCCGAACAATTTTTGACAATCAAAGGTTTTTACGAGAAAAAAATCCTCCAAGCCAGTACGAACACAGGACCTCTCAGTCAAAAGTTTCCGGGTTCGATTCTGGCTTAGAGGGGTTTTTTTCGCAAAAACTTTTGATTTTCAAAAATTGGTTGGCACAATCGAATCAATTAAAATAAAAAATGAACATTCAATGAACATTCAAAAATGAACATTCAATTTGAAGTTTTGGAATTTGTGAAGCTTTGAAGTTTTTGGAAGTTCTAGAACGTTGGACTTTCGAGAAATTCTGAAGATCTGAATTTCAGGAAGTTTCGAAAATTTTGGAATTTTTGAGTTTTGAAGAATTTCGTAGAATACCGAATTTTTAAAAATGTTCTGAATTTTTGAAATTTCAGAATTCCGAAGTTATGGTGAATTTGGATGAATTTTGAAGTTTTAAAGCATTCTGAAGTTTGAAAAATGCTTTGAGTTTTATTTTTCAAGTTCTTAAACTTTGAAGCTTTGAAAATTTTACAAGTTCTAGAATTTCAAGATTTCGAAAAATGATGAAATTCCAAAATTTTGAAATCATACAAAGTTTTTGAATTTTAAAGTTTGTGAGGGTGTCAATGAATTTTGGAGTTCTGGAGAATTTTTGAGTTTTTATGATTTTAATTTTTTTTTAATTTTGAACTTTTCGAAATTCCGAACGTTTTGAGGAATATAAAAATTTGAAAGCTGAGAATTTTCGATACATTTGAAATTGGTAGATTTTGATATTTTTGAGGGATTCTTATAAATTTTGATATTTTCAAGCATTTTGAAGTCTTTAAGTTTCGAAATTTTTCAAATTTCCGAACTTTTGAAGCTTCTGGAATTTTGAAGGACTATGAAGTTCTGCAGTTTTAGAAGTTTTAAAATTTTATAGTTTTGAGAATTGAATAATTTTTAGGTTTCGGAGTTTTCAAGTTTCAGAATTTTAAAACATTCCGAAACTTAGAAGTTACAAAATTTTTGAAGTTTTGTGTTCGTAAAGTTTCTATGAATTTGCATAAATGTTGATATTCTCAATTTTGAATCATCATTACAATAAATATCTTAACACATATTAGAATTTAAATTTGTTAATTTATGTATTTATGAATTAAATTAATTTTTTAGTGATTTCGGTTTTCATGAAACTTTTATGAAATTCATAAACTTTTCACAAAATTCCATTTTTTATACATTCGATTTTATCAAACTTCGAAAACTGTGCAATTTTCATAAAGTGATTGAAAAATTGTGTAAAAAAGTTTTTCTAAAATTACTTCATAAAAATCGCACATTTTATAACAATTTCATGAAAGCTGTATAAAATCGACGTTCAAGAATGTTCAGCTATTAAAATTTGATATATTGTTATTAAACTTTCATTTTCGGATTGAACTAAATTTTGAAGCTTTTATAGAAACTATAATAATTCCATAAAATTTTTACGAAAACTAGAATTACTAGGGATACATCGTCCTCCCCCCCTCCCCCCATCAATCAATCACCTGAAAAAATCATCTTTCGAAGTTGACAGCAATGAATCCGCGCGTTCGAGAGCTTTCGAAAGGAATTCCGGGAAACTCGGGAAAACAACGCAGAGTGAGTGAGAGAACCCTGAGAACCCAAACAAGCTAATCAGTCGGGGAAACAATAACGTATCACGCTTCACCACTGTCCGTACACTTTTAGTGAGTCGGGGCTTCGAGGGGTGGCGGCTCCGGCGTACCCCCTCGCAACGCCGAAGGAGCAACCCTCAGTGCTCGACATGCCGCGTACATTTCCGCACCTCCCGCCGCGTCGCGTTTCCGAATACCGAGTATCCGCGCGCGTTTACGTGCCCGAACCCGCGATCCCGCTCTAATTACACGGCCATTTATCGGTCCTACACGTCGCTGCCTCTGTTTCGGATTTAGACGACGAGTAAGTGCATTTGATCCTTTGCCAAACGCGTTTTCAGCCCACGGCAGTGACACGCTTTTCCCGTAATAGTCACTACAGTGCAAAGTCAGGTGCGCGCGATTTTCGGGGATGACCTTTCGTGAAAACCCGGTTTTCGCCAATGACCTTTCGCGAAAACCCGATTTTCGTCGTGAGGATTGTAGAAAAGGACGGCCTTATGGTTTTTTTGACGTGAAGGAGAGAGAAAAGCGTAATTTGGAGATATCGCTGGGGGGGGGGGGGGGTCTGGGAGATGAGCATTTAATTTTGAAAGGTTCAGGATTTTTGAGAGCTTGTAGACAGACAGAGGTGGTTTGTTACGAGGGAAATGAGGGGCTTTAGCGCGGAGCTCCGCCTCATTCGCTGGAGATTTCAATGTTGCTGAAACGGTCGGCGCAGTTTGTTTGCCTGTGCATCCAGGGATGTCGAATTCGTATTTGAAATGACGGTTTTTTGAGAGGGCTGGGTATTACATTGAATTAGGTTTAGAACTTTCGATTGTGTTGATGTGTCACAGCTGGTTTTCGGTTTTTAGGCGGGAAATTCGGGAATGTATTTTGTGATTGATCAACACTGAGGCGTTTAAGTCACTTTGTAATTTTGCGCGATGAAAAGCTGGATGCGCGGCCAATGAAAAATGTTTGCTGATTTCGAATTTTTCGCACGGTAAATATATAAAACACATGAAAGTAAGCGAAACTGAATTGAACTTACATTATATTACATGGAATTGAAAAAAATTGAGTGGAAATCGTGATTAAGATTGTCGATGATAACTGTTATTTTTTCGTGTGAAGGGGGGGGGGGGGGGTTTGTTTGGAAAAATTACCTTGACATCGTGTTATGACAAATTATAAATGTGATAAATTGAAAAATTTCTGAATTCTCTCAATAAGAATTGAGTATTTTTTTTTCTGTATGAAAGTAGATAACACATACATGGAGGAAGAAAGCATTCAAAGGGTGCGAGGATCTGATATTGAAATGTAATGGATTTTAAAATTCAAACGTGACGTGAATTGATATTAGGGAGATAAGAATTCGAAAACTATCTGGCATTGTGGGGATCTCAGTTTGAATACAAAAAAATCAGGCTTACAGCGAAAGGTTCCGAAAATTCGAAAAAATGCAAAATTCGCGTGTTTACAATTTATTTTAGAAATATTAGCGCTCTGAAGTTGAAAGTTTGAAAATTCAAAATTCAATCATCAATAATAACAATAATAATTCAATAATATGTAATATTTATAAACACATTTTGTCAATTTAGAAATTCATACCCTAGTGTTTGAAAATTTAAACGTGTACATTTGAAATCAAGGAATTAAAATGTCTCGATATTTGGCAAAAACATGATTCAAAGTTACGATCCAAAATTATTGAAGGATTAGAATTAGAAAAGAATGAGATAACGAATTCGAAAATTCTAAAAATATAGCATTCAAAAATCTAAAACCAAACAATTCGAATTTGGACATTTTAAAGTGTCAGAATTTCAAAATGAAAACCTATTTCGAATACGCGGAAATTGATTGAAATACATATTCCAAGTTCCGATTCAAATTATGATAATCGCAATTCTTTGTTATTCTTGATTGCAATTCTGCTAATTTCTAACAAAAATCACGCAATAAAATTTTTTTCTGTACAAATTTTTTAGAATTTCTACTGAAATTGATTTATAATCTAATATTTGTCCTGCGAAACATTTTTTCTTATGTATTTTGATAAGTGTAACTATGATGTAATTTTGGTGTGAATTCTGATAAAACAAACATTGTCCAGAAATGACACCAAATCGTACTGCTACCAAAATAACACTCAAAACAGACCAAGAGGATATTGAAAAAAAATTATTTCCTCAATGATTAACTTAAAAAATAATTTTTCATCGTACCTCATTTTGTAATTCCTGCATGATGCAATTAGATTTTAGTACATTTAAGTAATATTTGACACTGAAATCATTTAGAAATTTTCATAATTTCGATAGAGTCCTTTCACTTCAAAACTAAAAATTGTGAACGATAATTTCGGACTTTCAACATTTCATACTTTGGAGTTACTTATTTTATGCATTTGAATCTTAATTTCGAATATTTTAAATTATTCTCATAGAAAATACCTCACTCAATGCGTTTTCATCATCCCTGTAATGACTCAACTTTTCAATTTCAAAATGAAAATATTGAAATTTCCGAATTTTTATTTTCAAATTCAACATTATTTGACAAATCGTGAGAGTTCAAAATGACAATTCAGATGCCTTCTCATTCAGCCTTCATATTAAAAAAAAATGTCCGTTTGGAATTTTCAAGCTAAACATATAATTATTGAATTTATTAATTCAAAAATCACGAAATCCTTGAATTTTGGATTTAATTGTAAGCACTTGCAAATTTTTTCATTGTTATTATAAGTTAGCGAATTTCATTATTCATTCATTCACAGACATTTCGTAATTCCAAAATCAAGTAACTTCGATGTTTGAAATCTCCACTTTCGAGTCACAATTTCCGAATTTGCAGGTTTGAATACCGATTTCAAACTGTCCATTATTTTATTGATTCATTGTTTTCTCGAAATGGTTCGAATGCACGAGAAGGGGGGCAATATTGGATTAAATTATTTGTCATGTTTCTAGGATGTTAATTAGGACGTTCATTGGACATACAAATTGCTCGGTTTGAATAATATTGTTATTAGCGCAGAGTTAATGAGCTTCACATTTGAATATGGCGTAATGACGAGAAACGTTGCATGTTTGCTGATTACAGTCATTAATTAAGTTAACGCCATTTTTCTATTTCAAAGTATGTAAGTACACAAAATCATTGATTAAAAAATTCTTCCAACTTTCATGAACATATAAAATATAAATTTTCTAATAAATTTTGAAATTTCGATGAATTAAAAGATTTAAATCAATTAAAAAATGTTATATGCTCTAAATTACAAAGTTGAGAACCGAAAAAAACCATGAGAATAAATAACTATGTATTTTTTCCAGACAACAAAATTATCGATTTTCCAAATCATTCTTATTATCCTTCATGAAAAAATTATTTAATAATACTAATTTTTTCGGATTTATGGTTTCACAATTCGTCACATTTTTTCAATTGTGAGGATAACTTTGAAAATTCAACTTTTCATGCAAAACTCGACTCAAAATTATTTAATTTTCGAGGAAAAAATGACTAATTGTTCACTTTTCCGGAAGTATTGAAAAAAAATTATTTGTCAACACAATCAAATACTGATAAAAAAATGTCCATATAGTCGAAATTTCTGTATTTGTGGAATTCTAAGTACCAAACTTTAGAAATTTTATGCATTTCCTCTGAGTCTCGTAAACAAAAAAAAAATATCCAAGTCATTTATTGTTATCACAAACCTAAGTAACTGCATACCTAAATTCGATGGATTTCTAAATACATTTTGTAACCCTTATTTTCTATGCAACTACAGATGATGATTTTTTGTGACACTAGAACAATTTGAGTAATTTTTACTTCTGAAAATAAAAATTTGACGAATTTTTTTTTTTTCGACAATATTTTGCTATCCATTTTTCTACGATGCATTAAACTTGCCTTTTTTTACACCCCTAATTGCAGTCCCGATGTAATACAAGGTTGTTTTTTCGCTACACTATAAAACCTGTTTTCTTCTCATTATTCTTATAGTATTACACGTAATGGGCAAGGTTATACAAAGCTCTTGAATATTCTTCAAATAGCTATTGTTAGCCCTAGCTTGTGCTTGCAAGGCGCATCAGCGTTTCATCAAGTTCACCGCACACTTCGTAATATAAATGGGGATAATGTAGTACCGCTGAGGAGCTGGAAATCTCAGACTTTCATCTCGGGAATTGAGATGCAAGCTTTTGTGTTAAGGAACCGTACTTTTTGCCCACCCTGAATGCCATTCATTTATATCTAGGCCACGAATTCATCCACTATTTATTTTTCGAATGTTCTGCATTTATTTTCGAGTACCTTACGGTCCATGAATGCGCTTTTTTCTACCTCATTAAGATATTAATAGGCCCATTATCAGGCACAGAACGAATTTACCTATTTCAATCTTTTTTCGAAAGTCATTAAATTTTGGTCAGAAAATTAGAAAGATAATAGAAAATAATAAAAATAAAAACTAGATACATAAAATTATCTACGAAAATAATCAGCAAGAAACATAATTTTTCAATATTATGTATCGTGGTCTGGTTGAAGTATTATAATTTTGTTAAAAGTACGAATTCAGAGATTCATAAAACATTTATTGAATGCTGTACGTTTGAATTTGTAAATCCAAATTACTGGATTGAAAGTTTCTAATTTTTTGTGGTTTCTCTAAGTTTTTATTCGTCGCATTATGGGATAATTTGCTCTTATTGTGGACTTAAGAAAAACTTAGAAGATACATTACTTTCTAGAACCGAGTTTGAAACTGAGTAAAAGTAGTTGACACTCGCAATTTCTCATCCGTAGTAAAAAATCAATGGCGAGGAAACTGGCGCTAGGAAGAGGAAGAAAATTGCGCCAATGCATTTTTTCCCAATAAACCGAGTTCAGAAGTATAAATCTTTTTACTCCAAATATCTGACATGCAATAAATATTCAAAATTTCATTTTTTAATTACGTCCTTATTTTTTCCTCTGAGTTATGGCAGATATAAGAATTAAAAAATTTTTTAAATCGTTCTCTCAGCTAATTTAAAAGTTTTCGCGAAAAAAACTTTTCAATTGGCTGGGAAAAGAATTTAAAGGATATTTTAATTTCAATTTTGAGTTTCATGTAAACTAAATAGAAGCAAAATTTTTTTGTCATGAATGTAGGTTTACTTAATATTGTAGAGAATTTCGAGTGACTGAATTCGTTTTCTTTTTTGGAGTGAACACTCGAAAATTGTGTAATATGAATTTCAAAAATTGATGTTCAGAAACGGAAACTTTATAATTTTCAAAATATTAAGATTTCAATATTCGAGAACAAACGAATTTCGTGAGTTTGAACATTGCAAAATTCGAAAATTTACATTATCAAAAATTAGATTATGATAAAATTTAAATTTGTAAAAAATCAAATTCCCTCGTTTTTATCCTTGCAAAATCAGAATTCGAATTCTGAATCTTCATCAAATCCAATTAAAATTTCACAGAGTCGTGAATTAAAGTTCAAACTCCCCAATGCCCAAAATTGAAAATTCTAAACAATGAAAAAAAATGAATGAAAAAATTTTTGTCCCATTGGAAAAACTTGTTCGATTCAATGAAATCGATTGTCTTAATAGGCATGAAAAATAAGTGATAAGATAAACGACTTCATTAGTTCGCTGATACATCCCGTAAAAAACATGGATAACGAATAAAATTTTTTTGTGTACAGTCATGGAAATGTATTTTCCGGAAATCGACTTTAGGGGATTCTATGAGGGTGGAAACATAGATGAAACAGTGCTAATTTTATTCTCATCGCCAAGAAATGTCATCTCTTTTTGTTACAGCTTCTATTCTTTGGGAAAAAACTTAGTGTCAGATCAATGTCAGATTTTCGATACTGTGAAATGATGAAATCTGGATGATTTTGTAAAATTCGGAGGGTAGTAATCTTGTGGAGTTTTCAAAACTCGAAGTCATGTTAGAAAAATTAGTGATTTAAGAATTGGAATAGAGTGATGAATAAATTGAAGGTTACTGTAAATTACGTTCAAAATTTTTAAAAATCGGTTTATATGGAACCTCAAATAAATTTTTGAATGTTTGGCCTAGATTTCGAATAGTGGAATTATGAAGAGTAGAATTCTCTGAACATTATATAAATTTAGATCAATTCAAATCATTTAATGTATTCTGACAAGTGTAATCTTTCAGGGATTTTTAATTTCCGAAATTTTGGTAGGAAAAACGACGAATTTTGAATGACTATCATATACATCTACGCACATATATTCTCATGATATCAACATAAATTTACAACTTGGACCATTTTCCAACCCCCGAAGAAAATATTTTACACCCCCGGAAATTAGTTTCCCAAGATTAAACATTTTTGGGAGCGTACACGAATTTACGACTGTTTGATTTAATTAAATCCCCGGTTTTGCTTTTACCGTGACAACGAGATCCCGAGCAAAATTTCGTTTTCACGGGTTTTTTTCGTCGCTCGGAGAAAAGTGCAATTGCGCTGCATGAAAAATAGAAGAACAAGTCAAGTGGAACATTGTTCTATATTTCGACGAGACCAATGGTTTTGATAAGGTTTTTTTTCCCTCGGCAAAGTAAACGAAGTTGCACGAAATGAACAAGCGCGAATAATCGCGTTCATCGATTCTGGACTTTTTTGTAATTCGAGTTGAAGGGTATTTTTTCTTCTGGATATTATTCGATAATTTCGAAAAATAATTCATGATGAATTTGTAATAGTGAATTTGGAAGTACGGAAATTTACATTTAGATGTACAGAAACTTGTAAAATTTTTAGTTTCTAGACTCGAATAATTATTTTATATTTGAAAATCTAAAACTTAGGGAATCGTAAAATTTGCGAGAAATTGGACTTTTTTATCTAAAAAAAAAAAAACAAAAACAAAAAAACGAAGGAGAAATGAAAAATGAAAAATTAAAATGTGGAATATTTCAACAAAATTGATAAAACCATGTATATTATAAATTACCCATAAATGAAATCTCATTCAAGTTCCGTCGGAGAATATAGAAAAATTCTTGTAAATTTGAATAAGAAAAAAAATCCTATTTTGGACCTGGATAATCACCAACTGAAAGTCCCGGTAATTAAATGAGCCAAAGAAAATACCCGAGCTCAAATATGCTGCGGTTGCAACGCGATCCCATCGTAAATGCAATTTTATCGGGAAAGAGATAATGAGGGAAAAATAATGACAAAGCGATATGAACCGAACACTATTTATACACCTGCCAGGTTGCGGCGGGGTTCACCGCCGCAAGGGTTATCGATTACAGGACGAGGGTATATACATTTACAGTGCGTTGAATAATAGCGCTAAACAATATAAAAACAAATCTAATATTAATTGCAAACTCGTAAATTATGAAATCTGCGTGGTCTACAAAAAATTGCGTGTAAAAAGATGTATTTTTTACGTTCTTGAAATTCGTGATTCACTGATTGTTGGATTCGAATGGTTTTGGAGTTGGTTTTGAATTTTCAACATTTTCAAAATTTTATTTTATCTTTTTTTTATCTCTCATATATATTCCCTAATCTATTGATCCACGCTATTCAATTTTTCGATGTATCGTGAAATTAGAATATAAAAATTCAGGAATCCTTTCATTTTAAAATTATTTTTTCAAAACACTACATTTCGGAATTTTGTTCTTCCAAAATTAAATTTTGAGTCGTTCGATTCCTAAAAATTCAAGCTACAAGAGTTCGGAATTCAACGTTTTTGAATTCGTAAAATTCTTGCACGCAGAATTTTAATCCTTTCATTTTGACTTTCGATTTTGCATCTGTTATTACTCAAATTCTAATTTTTCGTCTCTCCGACCTACGATTAAGTTACCAGATTTTTGTCTTTCAAATTCGAAATTTGAATTACTCATAAAACAAAAGTGTCATTTTGGTTTGAACTTCTTGTTTGCTCAAACCGAGAATTCTTATCGTGGATGAGAATTTTGCGAATGTTTTAGTTTCGAATTTTATGGGCTGCGAAAAAGAAATTGTCTATCTTTAGAGGAATTTTCCCCAAAACAGGAGAGTTTTCCCCGTATACGGAAAAGCGTGGTAAATTGGGTCAGTTTCGTTTCCCGTCTCGCACAGTTACGAACTCTGCTCTCTGACGTCATAGAAAGAACGACCTCACCATAGCTTCTATCCTCGGGTAAAACGAGGCCGCGGGAAAAATATTAAATACACGATGTGGACTCGTTGGTCCATTAATTTCCTACAAGTTTTCCGTATTTACCTGACTACTCCAGCGTTTACGTTTCTCTCAGGAACGAAATTAATCGTGGTCGAAAGTTGCTCGGTCTGTGCAACGGCGTAGCCAGGGGTTTCGTCCGGTGGTAAGGACACCTAATCTGCGGACTAACAAATTATTCTCCGCTTTTTCAGTACCATCAAGTTTTTTAAAATAAAAATTGATCGATATTAATCCTTTTGTAAATGTAAAATTTTATGTTGGCTCATATGTAAATTTTTTTATTCCGACTTACGATCTTTTTAAAAATTTTTTCGTATTTTATTGATTCGATTGTGAGATTTTTTTCTCTTTTGTGTTTTATTTTTTCGTAATCAAAAATTTTATTCAACTCAAAATATGTCTGCAAAAAAATCACTCTAAAGAAAAAAAATGTACAGATTACTCTTTACAATATGAACTATCACAATTCAATTTCTTCAAAAACGTCATGAGGTACAAAAGAAATCGTTGGAGAAAAAAAGTTCTTTTGTTTTCCGTTAATTACGCGAAGTACACACAATTTCAATATCCTTTCTTACGACAAACGTTTAATAATCTAAGAAACAAAGCTCTGAGACAGTTTGAAAAATAATCCAAGAAAAAGCGGATTGTTCGAGAAGCTTTTCGAGGAGCGTTCGATCTCGGTGATGTTTGTGCTCTTAAAACGAAGACTCGCATATTCCGGATACTTGTATTGATTTGTCTTGCTGAAGTATTTGCTTGAGCCAGAAGTCAACCGCGCTTTTTCTCTTCTTCTTACTCTTATTTCGTTTGGAAGTTCGTAGTTCCATATACTTGCCTATTTGTTTGACTCTCCCTGGCTTTTCGCGTGCTACTTTTATCGGTGGCATTTTGGCTGTCTGAATACGGATTTGATGAGCCAAAAAGAGCACGTTTTATGATTCTTAAGGTACCAAAAGTATTAGAAATATCAAAAACTGTTATAAATTGATCGGATATAATGGAGATTTTTGAATCATGCAAATCGATCGGAATTTTTCAGGCTGATGGATAATAATTATCTGATGTTTTGTCGAGTTTTAATGGATTTTAACACGTTTACGCAAAATTTTATTTTTTAAATCTTGAAATATGGATAGTTTTAATGTTTGGAGGGGGGAACTTTTACCGAGATCTTAAACTTTCTGCTCTTGAAATTTTTTTAGTTACGAGATTAAATACGACAAAAAATATTAAAGTACCTAAATTTTAAAAAACATTTCAGGAATTTCTTAATTTCATTGCAAATTCTACCAAATTTTTTCTAAGATACAGAAATTATCATAAGCCACCCAAAATTCCCACAAAGTTCATAAAACTCGACTAAGAACAAAAATTCCCCAAATCCAGAACATTTTATCTAGTAACAGACTGAAAAAACTGAAAAATTTGTTGTCGACAAGTTCCTCCAAATTTTCTTGCGTAAGATTTCAGAAATGATTAAATATTTGCATCAACTCCTGGCCAAGGATTCGATAGAAGTCCGAGTTGCTCGAAACTAGGGATTACTTCCATTTCGGTGCAATCGCGATTATTTGTGGCGTAAACAGGGAGGAAAAAGTCCAAAAGTGTCCGATTCAACGCGACCTTTAATGAGGGTAATTACGCGAGCGAGATAATGGGGTAGGTGCTCGTGATCCCCGCTATGCAGCGAGCACGTGAACAGCGCTTACCGGCGAACCAATTAATCGCGAGCCAAATGATCACAGGTCCTTTAACTGAGCCGTGTCACATGGGAATTTTAACGAACTGAGTCGTATTGATTAATTTCTAGCATTGTGATTGCCCTTCTTTCCAATTTTTCGCCCCGTGCTTTTTTTTGTCCAAGGGCGAAAAGCGTTCGATGTGGCTGAACAATTTTTTACATGCTGGCGAAATTTAAAAACTTTGGATGTGTAACGATCATTATTTGGAATTCAAATGATAATGTATGATTTTTTGACTGATAAGCTATCGAATTTGGAATAATATTTATTTCTTGATATTGACCTAGAATTTTTTGGAAACTTTTCATCGAAAAAACAAAGCATTCTTCTTCATTTCACTTCAGACATGCTGTCCCATCGAAATAACGGTGGAAATTGCATGAAATACGTCAAATTCAAAACTCCATTGCGCGTCAAGTCGAGCACGATTTCAGAGTAATCGCGAAAACTCTCGAGAACGTCAAATCGCGACGTCGCGAACATTTGTTTTCGCGTAAACAAATTTTTCGCGAAACTTGAAATTGATGTAAATGAGATTATTTACCTGGCGAACACGAGGAAAATAAGGGAAACTTGGACGCGAAACTTTGGTTTTTTCTGTAGGTTTCGAGTTAACTCGTTTTAGAAATTGCGTTACGTAATTCACAACCCGCAACCAAGACCTACTTTTTCATTGCATTTTTCAAGTCACGTGGCGCAGAAAATTCTTCTCGATAATCGATCTTGGTGTAAAGACTTGCGAACGGCGGAACGACAGTCAAGTTTGACCGTTTCTGTGAAAAATTCATTGACGTAATTGTACCTTTTTTTGTATCGTAATTGGTGACTTTGAAAATTCTTGATTATTTTCATGTTCTCGGGCGTGAAAGGGAAGAGAGGGTTTGAAAAATTGAAAAATTGTATTCGAAGCAGTAACTATTTGTTTCGTGTAGCGACACGAAAATTTCAATTCTTAATTTTCAAAATTCTACAACAAGTTCTTTAAAATTCGCACCTATTGTGATGTTTTGGGCTGATTTACGTAAATTTCATAAAATGAGGAGGTTTAATAATGAAAGTGAATCAAATTCAATTCTGGATAAATAATATCAGACTCGTACTAATTTTAATCTCTACCCCAAAAAATATCAATGGAAGAGCCACACATTTTTGAAAGAAAAATTAAATCAATATTATGTAAAAACGTCTCTGAAAAAATTTACTGCGTAAGAACATAAATATTTTTTTTTCAATTTCATCCCTTCAGCTCACGAATCGATCGAAATTTAATACTACTTTGAGAATCGCATTACACGAAGTCAATGTCAGAATGCGTGTTCTTATCAACGAAGACATCCAACGGAGAAAATTTCCCTCCGAATACTTTCCTGATTAATCAAAAAAATTCAGTGAACTTCTAAAATTCATGAGCCATAGAAAAGAAACTTTTTGAAATCGATACTTCTATCAACCTGGAAAAGTTTTGAGAGTGGACTCACAGTGCGTTGAGTAAAACCGTGTTTAACTCCGAAAAATAAAAATCAATTGAGATTTATTCAAATCTTAATACTTTTTTATTGGCAAATAAAATCTTTTCCAAAAAGCCACTATAAGTATGCACGATAATGGATATTTTGCAAAATTAACAGGAGTTTGGAATTTTATTCATTTATAGCTGGAACATTTCCATTTTGCGAAATTTTGTGTGTGGAATTTTCTCTTGATGATTTCTTGTTGAATTCGAAAATGATTCCGCACTGCAAACATTATCAATCATCCGTGTCATCGATCATCTATGGAAGCGATAGAGTTGAGAGCAACTCAAAACTTTTGCCGATAAATATTCATGCCTCGTGTATGCATAGCCTAAGTACCTCAAAAGCCGAGGTGTCATAACATCGTTTCCATAAATGATAGTATTGACGCGGCACGAAAATAGCGCCCGGGGAAATTCATATCGCGAATTCGAAACCTGGGGATAACTTTTTCACGTGTAAGAGTCATATTTGATCGTGCATATTTGTACTTGATTTTTCGTATTACTAACAAAGCTGAATAGTAAAACATAATTGCCCAATAACGCGAAAATTTTAATACAATCTTACATCATATTCATTTCGTATTATTTCCTTTTTTTAATGTACAATCACATTTTTCATGTTTGAAAGCATTTTTTAACTCAGTAATCGAGCATGTCAATAAATAATCAAATCGTTGATTTTCGACATTAAAAACGTCACGAAATCCACAGCTGAAGAAATTTTTTCAAAAAGAGAAAATCAAGATTCTGTGGCAAATATGAATCAGTTATACTATAAATTTCTAATATACTAAATTTTGAAGTCACCGTAAATTTGAAATATCTATGCATTATTCATCTTCCCAAAATCACACAAGGGACATTTGATTTGCCAAACATATATTTTTTTAAAACCCTCCTACTCCCTTTTTTTCACGTGTCGAGAGCATTCTCAAGCTATCAAGATAGCCGCGCAATTGGAGGATAGTTCATATAAATAACTAGACTCTTGTTGGGATCTCTCAGAACTCGATTTGCAAATGACGACGGTCCTTTCGAATTAAGTCGAGGCTCTCGGAGAATTCGTTCTGGAATTCGATAACGACGTTACCCGTATTATGCAGCAGGGAAGCTTGTTTCTACCACTGCCTTTAAATCTCCTTTAACTGCTTTTGTGGATATTGCGAATTTTCCCTGCCTATTCCGGGTGATATTTGAGAAGTTTTCCGGAAAATAATGCGAACTTTGAATGCGGGGCGGCCTTCGCCAGCAAATAATGCGAGATGTGTTGGGGAGGTAATTTTATGCGGGTCGGGTCGTTTTACGTATGCTCGCCTTTACTTGGGACATTTTTGAGAAAAAATTGTTCCGCAAGAATTCGTATTGCCGGAGATGTCCGGATGCAAGTCGGCAGTGGAAGAATTATCTGGGATTTTTGCAAAAACTTTTTGTTTCCGTGACTTCATGATTTGGCATTTTGGTTTTTGAAACTTCGAAAGACCTAACTGGATAGTTTTTTATCTATAATGCTCGAATTTCGAAAAATTCTTAAATTTCAGATCTATATATTCAGATTTTTCGATGTTTTGTGAAATTTGAAATGATCTACAAATTTCTTATTGTTCTTTCGTTAGACATCCTGAATTGATTTCATCAATTATTTAATCCCCATGATAATATTCGGTTATAATTAACACTCGTTAAATATATTTCTCTAGAAGGTTTTCCACATCGAATCCATCACCGCAAGATTCTTCTGAATATCCGCGGAATTCGCTCCGCAATGCATAAAATTTTTCCCTCCACCAAAGCCCTCACGTCAACCTTTTTAATTGTCAAACTTTGCCGGAGAATTCGCTAGAGTTATCTCAAACACGCGCTAACTCGGAGCAAGGGGTTTGAGGAATAGTCAGTGTTTCTCAAGGTTCATAAATATTTGACAGAATTCGTCCAGCAGAGCGTCGTCTCTGCTTTATCGGATAAAGGGGATAAAGTATCAAAATTCACTTGTCGAATGTCCAGTAATATTTAGTTATACTTCACGTGTCCTATTCTCATCGATTTTTTTGATGGGGTGAAAGACTTGTAACATACATGAAATTTGTAACATCTATCACACGATTTGAAGTAAATTCGGACGCCATCTCAGATTAGTTTAAAAATTTGTGAACGAGTCGTTCGCGATTATACACTCCACCACTTTAAAACTAGAGTTACTATAACTCTTATGTAAACTGGCTCACGTAAAAATAGAATATCGATCGATACGTCACGATTGATAGTTTATTACTGACTCAAATGAAGAACGAAATGTATGGAAAATTTTTATTTTTACGACAAAATAAAAAGTTGGTGGAGTGTGACATTTTGAGGCTAAAACGATTTTTGTTAGAAGAAGAAAAAAATACTTCGTGAAAATCCATGATGGCGGTGACGTTTTAGGGAAATGATCTTTGATAAATTACTTTTATCGATCTCGTGCATAATGAATAATGCAGTGGCGGAGCTAGTGATAATAAGGTCCCGCAAGAAACAATCAATACTACAGCATGACACGGCAAAAGACCAAAGGAATTATGAAACGAGTTGGGCACAACATGTAGGAACAAGCATCAACATCGCTCTGAAACTTAGGGTTTCTTATCCATCTTAGAAGGTTGAAAAGTTCGTGTTATGAAACCGAATAGACGACCTAGTAAAAGAGTGTCTAGCAATTTATCTGTAAATGACCTGGAATTTTCGGTTCTGAAAAATGACCTGGAATCAGTCCAGAAATCAGATATTTTTCTGTCTTGCTTGTTTCATTTCTTTTATTTTATGAATTTTTCGTTACTTGATTTGGGACGTTTAGATTTTTTGGTACTTGAGAAATTTTAGTATCGTTTTCTGTAGTTTCCCGATGCTTCTATGTGTAAATATGGAAAATTGTGCAATGCTAATTTTGATCATTGGTTCCTAGAATTTCTGACTTCAATTTTGTATTTTCGAAATCATTACATGTTGTTGATCGAAGTTTAGAATTCTGTACTTCTTATTTGTCAATCTCTTGAATATTTATATGTCATGGTTTTTCACTCTAAATGATTGTTTCCGTCGCAGTTTATGGAAATTTGTACAACATTATATTTTGCACTGGGTATTTTTAGATTTTTTAAGATGTTGACATACAATTTTTAAAACATCAGAATTTCGAGATAATTGATTTCGGAATCAAAAAATCAAGATTTTCAATTTTCAAATTTTCGAATCTTCGGAAACTTGGAGTTCGAATTAGCAAAATTTCTTCCAAACTTCACAATGATGTTTCTATTTGAATTTTTCGGTTTGTAAAATCGTACGGGAATTTTAAGAAATCATAAAGATGTCATCTCCGAAAATCTAAAAATTTTAATTGTTTTATTTTTAGAATTCTCGGGAAAAATGGGTCATCCAAGTTAAAGAATTCAAACTAAAAAAAAGAAGGTTTTCAAAAATCCAGAAAGTCATCAAAACCTATACATCGTAAAATTTGAAATTTTCAACGAAAAATATCAGTTCAAAACTCATATTAATGGGAAATTTGGAAAATTCAAGCATTCAAATTCCAAAATTGAAATCAGCATAAAAATGTGAATTCAAAAATCTACAAACATAAAAAGAAAATTCTCGAAATGTTCAAATACAAACAAAAAATAAAGATTCATCATCTAGAAATTCGTAATTTTGAAGTCATGTAAATCGGGACTAAAAATATGAGCAATATTTTAAATTATGAGACTAACAATAAAATTGGCAAGTGAGCCAGTATAAAAACATTAAACTATTCAAACATGACATTTATATTAATATGATTGGAAATATAAAGAATGTTGTCAAAAATTTAACAATTTATATCTTTTCCGAGTGTATAAAAATCAAAAATGACATTTTCTATGGATAACCAAAAAAAGTGATCATTCAATAAAATAGCAGAAAGTTGTAGGCACGATGAAAAATATTCAAATGATCTGAAATAATTAAAAAACTCATAAACGATTTAAAAAATCGAAATCGCAGTGAGAAATTTTCATCAACAATACAAATATGTGAAATGTGAAATCCGAAAAGCAAGACAGAAGTTTCCATCATCGATCTAAAAAAGTCAACAAAAAATTTCTCTTCGCGATCTCGTCAGGCACCCCAAGCACGAATTCTTTCACGTCTGCAAAAATCGTTACGTTCCAATCATAATTCAGCAGCTCATGAAAATAGCGTGTGATTATGGTAATTGGGCATATTTCGCAGTGTTTTGGAGGAAATTTGTCGGGAAAATATTCGTGGCGTATGAACCTGAAGTAATTACCTTCACGGGCGAAGGCAAAGGTAAATGGTTCGCTTTCGATTCGTGCTACGACATCGACTTGTAGCAACGGTTGTTGACGAGGAACGGTATAAGGTTCATTGAAAGTGCATAATGCCTAACCTTGGCCCCGTAACCTGATTCGTGCATGTCCAAGTACATTACGGTATTCACCAATTTTACGCCATGTCCCTTCTTCGCAGGATATCCCGAGCATGAGTTTACTAGGCGCATTTATAGTTGTCATGTCTACTTTTAGAACCGGGCTTCGAGCTATCCGAAAGTGCCAAAGTTATGTCGAAAACCAGATACCGATGTTTTTATTTGATTTTTTTAGTTAAAAAATGACTCATTGAAATTTATGAATTAAATTACTGATGTCAGATAGTTCAAAGATATTCTGGGGTGTTAAAATGTGGTTGTTTCTTGGTTAGGGTGGATCATGACCTTGGAAAAATTGATCTAATAATTAGGAAAGGAAAATTGGAGGTTATTGAACTATATTGTGTCCTCATTCGATGTCTGTGTGAACTGGAAATAACAACTACTAGTCACTTACGGATCTAAGAATAGCAGAAAAAATTTGAACGAAGTCGAACAAAAAACTTACGAATCAACCGGATCGAAAATTTGGTCTTCATCCAAAATGCTACGAACCCCAGTCACGTCCCATTAATCAATCGATATTTTGGCTCGCTACATTTCGTACAAATCACGAAAAAAGTTGCGAAACTTGTTGGCACGCAGACAACCCTACTAGGATAAAGTGCAACGCACATTGACACCGTCTCGACGCGTTATTTCGATACCTGTCAATAATTTGATGGTCCTAAAAATACCAGCGATCGACTCTAGTGATCGTGTATATTTAGACAGACGTCGAACTCAAGCGTGTAAACCCAAAACTTGCTCAAAGTCAATGCGAAGAGAGACAATAGTTATGTGTATTCTGCAGTAGTTGAAAATACTTTCAAGGGATGTATCATTTTTTGACATTTTTTAGGGGGTTAACCAATACATGTTTTGGAATAGTTGGAAATTTTACGGAATCGTGAAGAATTTTACATGATTTTGGAAATTCTGGATTAATGTACGTTTTGGGGATTTGTTATCGAAATTCTGGATAATTTCAGAAACTTTTGAAATAAACAGTGAAAATAATGTGAAAGATCTCTAAATCCTGCGAACATATCAAATGAAGAACATAAATTTGGACAAGTTTTTTGGACCATTACAAATTTTTAAAAATGCTCGATAATTGGAAAAAAATGAAGAAATTTTTCGGGAATATTGAATAGTTTCAGAAAATATCTCATAAGATTGTAAAAGTTATAGTTTTAAATAGTTGAAGTTTCCTCCAATACGCAAAGTATATTTGGACACGAACTACGATGTATACGGACTCACTACAGAATAGTGTTGAACAATTTGTGCGTTAGTTTACAATTGTGGAAACGATGGAGAAGAGCTTTTCATCTCGAGCGTAACGAGAGTCACGGTCCTCAAAAAAGCTCGTGGCTTATTAGTTAAAGAAGCTTCTGAGATGTGCTTGTTGCCAAACAACACATGCTGAAGTAGTTGTTTTCCGAGCGAAAAAAACCTGACACTAAAATTCCATACAATTCTTATCAGATGGAAAAAATACAGGTTGAAAACCAAAAATTTCTTAGACCATAATTCTGGTAGTTTTTCAATTTTTGTTGTCAAAATAATGAAAATCGGTCAATTTGACAGTCAAATCCAAAAAGTCGATAGCTTTTAGACGTTGCGATGACCTTGGAAATGTTAACAATCACTGAAATATGTGATTAGGTAAAATTACGAACTTTACAAAAATTGGAATAATTTTTTTTATGTTCTGCTAATTTTTTGTTGCAGGTGCTGTGTCGTGGAAGTGAAGTGTTACCATGATACAATGAAAATGCATCGATGTCTTTCACGCGACCACGAAAGACAAAGAAGGAAATAAATTTAAAATGGGACGAAAGTTGAAAAGACTCGAGTGATTCACAGCAAAATTCTGCCCCGTTCGCTGCAAACAGCAACGCTTTTTTCTACGTTAAGGTCATTTTCTGGATTAAAAATAAATTGCTAAAAGAATTCCTGGCAGAGAATAAAAATGAGCAATGCAGAAACTAAAAAAAACTAGCATGACAAGTTTTCGAGGAAAAAAAATCACACCTGATTGCATTATTAATTTGTCATAGTTTCTTAAGAAATATGCGATACATGAAATCGATAATTTCTATAGCCGTGGTCGAGTTGACCTACTAGCATATAGTGCATTTCCTTAGCGATAATCGTTGCACCCTAGCTCTCATAACCTTGTCCCTAACCTAGTCCCTTTCTGGGTCCTTACCTTCGCGTGCAGTTCCTTTCACTACTGGCTCTCCTTAGATCGCGCGCCACGATCGATCGATGTAATTACTCACTCGACAACTTCCCATAGCACTACCTTCTTTGTAATCCTATATTTCACGGAAAACCCGACATTAGAATTTTTCACCACCCCGGAAAATTACTTCTCCGGGAAACGAAGACATTGTCGTGAAAAGTCATTCATCGTACGGTATTTATTGCTCGGTATTCGAATAAAAAATCACGTGGAAGACGTTTTAAGAACAGGGTTTTTTGATTTTCAACATTACGTGAGGGTTTGTGCAAATAGCACGAGCTTAGAAGAATTTTTGGAAGTATATGAAATAATTTTCCGTGATTTTGCGTTTTGCATCGTGTGTTCTGAAATAGTTGAGCCCAAATAGTAGTACCCTAATAGTACTTGACTGTTTTCAAAATTTGAGAAAGTTTTTGTATTTTTGAGTTTTGGGAACTATTTGCGTTGAGAATTTTCAACAGTGTTCCTGAAAAAAAAGGTTCGGAAAATATAAGTATGAACTCGAAAGTAAAAATCATCGGAAAAGTTTTCATACATTTTTGACATACTTGAGAAACTTTTGGCACTTTTTCGTAACTTTCAATAATATATGGAATTCACTCGAAATCTACTACAATTTGAATAATTTTCGATGCTCATTCCAAAATTATAAATGTAATGCTCGTTCACTTACTTCAATAAAAAAAAATGGGCACGAGGAAATGTTCTTATCGAAAACTATAAATACTGATATTTTAAATTTTGGAAATTTGACGTTCAAAATAAAAGATTCAAAAATTCTCTCACTAAAAGTAAAAAATGGCGAGAAATTGGAAACATTCTGAAATTAATCGATTTGTAAATTTGAATACTGAAATTCAACACTTTAAAGATCTGCAAATTTCTATACTCACACATTAGAAATGAAAATTCAACATTTTTAAATTTTATCATTATTTCAAACTTTAATAATCTTCCTGTAATAAACAATAATAAATTCAAATATTCAAATAAACTTCATACACAATTTTGGAAATTTTTGCAAATTTAGCAGCATTCTACAAAACTAGTTTCCCAAAATTATATTTATTTTCATAATTTCTTGCAAATACTAAGGATGATTAAAAAACTAAAACGATTTTTGAAACACCAAAAAATTTTCGAAAATATAAACGAATTTTTTAAGGATTTCCGGGAACTTTTGATTAGAATACTATCGCATCAGATAAAAAGTGAGAGAATCGAGAATTCTCTTTGTTCTTCAGCGCGATCAATATCCTTTTTGCCCAATTTCCCATGAAACTATTCATCCAGCGCCGCGCCGTACAAGTTCCTCGTAAAATCAATTAACTATCAAACTAATCGGATCTTGAAAATTCAAAATAGAATTCAGCAGAAGCTGGAAAGCGTACACGTACGTGAAGAACGCGAAAAGTTATCTAGGTCGAAGCCGCTTTAAAATTGAACGAAGATGAAATTCACATGACTTTTATTACGGTGTCATAAATAAGAACGTGTACAAAGTGGAAAAAAGCGTCTTCAATGAATAATTACATAGTGAAGAGAACATACGAAGTCAACCAAGAGATTTTCCAGCTTTATAAATGAAAAAATTGTTTCATTTGATGTTAATAATTGAATTAAAAAAATCACAGGTAATTTCAATGGTTGGAATTTCGTAAGTGCTGAAATTAATCTTTCGCAGGTCGAAAAAGTCAAATTTTACTATCAACTAGTAGTTTTTGATTGGTTCGTTTAGCGAAAATCCGGTTACTATGAAATAGTCGAAAACTGTTAATTATAATATTCAAAATAGTAGAAATGTATCACTATTTCGAAACTGTGTCAAAATATTTACTATTGATCCGTTTTTGTTGATTTCATAGTCAAATCTAAAAAAATGACTTTTCCATTGGAAAATGGATCATTATCGTTCAAAATAGTGAAATTTTGACTGACTCGATCTGTGAGAGACATAAGTAAATTTTTTCCAAAAATCCAAAAGCCTGAATTCCCAGTGAGAGTTGATGATAATCAATGATAATGATTCGGAAAATTTATCGACGAAATCTTTATCAAACAAAGTTCATAATTTTAGGCAAAGTTTTTCGAAAAAATTATCAAAAGTTCAAAATTTAAAAACATCGAATCTTGAATCGACCCATGAATCGCGGAAAAACGGAAAGATGTAAAGAGGATGGTTTGTAATCTTTGTGTATAACATGAGAGCGATTCACAACGCAATCGGGTGTAGCAACTTATAGAGAGAAAGGAAACAAGTAGAAAGAAAGGGAATAGTGCACGCAAAGAGTGCCGCAACGCCCCGTATTGATCGTTCGAACATCAGCTGTGGACGGTAGCATTGCTTTGCCGCCTTCGCGTCTGACACTATTACTGACCTCCTCTACTTGGCAAGGATTTCTCATTATGCGTATTACAGAGGATTTCCTTCCTAACGCCGTACGTGTTGTTGTCACGTCATCCATAAAATGATGGATTCATTTGATTCATGATTTTACAGAGGATTAGATTAGGGTGGTCAACAGACTGGGAAAATGAAAATTTTTGTTTCCGGATAATGCACTGCATTTTTTCAAAAATTTACGTTTTGTTCGACTTTTTGGTATTATTTGCGTGTTTCGAGAATTTTTGAGAATTTTTTTCCAAATTTCGGTATTTTTCATAATTTTGAGGGCTCACATGAGTTTTGAGAATTGTTGAGAATTTGTATTTCAAATTTTTTCCCGGGTTTTTCATATTACAGTCATTTTGGAAATTTTGGAATTTCGTCTTCAATTTCGGGAATGTGAACTCCAAAAATTTGTAATATTATTTAAAAGTTTTACTTATTAACGAAACGTGATTGATTTTTTGAAAACTGTAAAAATTATCTTCAAAAGTTCTCGAAAATCATTGGAATCATTAGAAGTACTTGGAAGTTCGTCAAATTTATGTATCCCAATGTTATAATTGTACAATTTTTTTCCCAAAACTTTTAAAATGCATCAAAAAAAGGGAAATCCCCATGAAATAGCTGAAATTCTCGAATGTTGATTAGAAATCATAAAAGTATTCTCAAACACTGCAGGGAATGCTCAAATCTCCAGAGAAAAATTTTTCATTCCGTCTGAAATACAACCGCGCTTGACCAAGTTCCTGGTTGTAGGGCAGTTATGTAATCCATGAATATCGCCCGTGGATTACGCTAGGAATGAATATTCGTGTCACGTTTTTCTTCATCCGCGAAAGATTAAACGCGCTTTGGAGGAGCGCGGCGATCCGGCGCGCATAATCCGTAATTCATGGGCCGGCGTTTTCGTGGCGCGAGCTTCATTAACTGCGAATGCTCCTGAGATCGTCCAGGGCAGTTTGTCCCGAAATGGCCGTCCACAATTTGTCAAGTTGCGATACAGTTTCCGTCGCATGTGAGTACCCCTAACCGCATGAGAATTGCGCAATTGTTGACGCTTCGGAAGCAGAAGCGCAATTACGGGTATTAAGCAATCCATTTTGTACCTTTGTCTCGATGTCGTTTCTGCGGCTTCCCAGACTGTAGAGATTAGTTTTTACGTACAACTCGATCAGGGACTTTGGAACAACTTTCTAGACTTGGGTGATTTTTATTTGGAGGGCTAATATTCTTCGATCATTTTGTTGAGATTTTTTATACTGTGTACACCATTTAGTATGTCCTGTTGCATGAGACGATTTTGCAAAGATTTACAAATTTTGAAATTTGGATGGAAGTATATATTTTTTAAGAGAAAATTTTTAATTATCAATCTTAATCTTAGGAACGTGTTATTTTTTCATTGAGTTTTGGAATTTTTCAAATGTTGGCCTTTTGTAATTTTCTTTTCGATTTTTTGAGATTCAAAAATTTGTTGACCAAAATAAACAAAGATTTGAAACTTTCATTTTCGTAATAATATTTTATAACATCACGTTCTTTTTCAAATGATCATGAAACTTCACAATTTCCATTTTATTTTTTATTACATTCATTATGTGCCAACACTTGGAAAATGCGAAAAATCGAAATACCCACGAAGTAATATAACAAACTCTGTAGAAAACTGCCCTTCCTCGTAGCCCTGGAAAAGATTTCGAGAAGCTTTGCGAGATTTTGGCGTTTCGATATTGGCAAAATTATTGATAATTTCTTGAGAGCTTTCCCCGAGACGTGACAAGATTTTCTCGAGAGTTTCATGTCTCGTACGAGAAACAAAGTAAACTCCAAGCTTTAGGAAAAGCTGCAAAGAGCAATTTTCTCTATGTAATTATCTTCTCGTAATATATACTTTGAAAACTATGAAAACTTGTTTTTTTCAGTTTGGCTTTGCCTTACTGAATTTTACAGTTCATGCCGTGAAAACCTCTCAGTATTAGTTTTCTTTAATTTATTTCCACAAAAATTTTTTTACCAAATGAATTTTTGGTAATTCTCGAAAAAACTTACAATTAGAAATGAGTCGAAAAATGTCCATCTTCCTGCTTGGGCACGTTAATATTTCCTTGATTTTCCCTGCATTTTCGGTAGGGTAATTTTTGGTGGTAGGAGAAATGAGGAAAGCGATAAACGATAGGCGAAAAAGCCGAGGGCATTCAGAGTTTTCCCGATGTTGCTGTGTATCGGCCTCTTTAAGTTGGCTCGAGGGCTCCCCAGCCAAGATACGTTTGCTCGCTTCCCGCCAAGTGCTGGCTTATCATACCCACTCTTTCTTTATGCTTTCACTCGATCGAGCTTGCCATTGCAAGCACTTTGACCAACAAGGGCTCGTAATCTAATTATTAGCATAAGCGATAAGCTTTAAGAGCCGACGATACCGTCACGAGATGTCGAGTACCGTCGCGATGCATTCAGCGAGCTTTTGTCAATTCGATACGTGGCATTATTTGTTGATCCATTATCAGATTCTCAAGATTCTACTTTCCATACTTGGTAGATTATATTGTTATTAAAAGGTAGCGAGGTTTTCAATTCTTCGTCGGATACTTTTCAGGATGATTTTTGAATTTGGAAGAGATTTTTCAGTAGTAGAGAGAACTTTTAGAAACTTTCATTGCACTCTGCCGAAAATTTTACTAAGTTATTGAAGTGTTAAAAATTTTAAATGGAATATATTACTTCGAAAATTGAAGATGTCAACAGTTTTTTCAAATGTATAAAAGCAAGTGACAGACTTCACTAGTCGACCTTAGATGTAATACGAAAAAAAAAATTTTCGTTGATAAATCAACGTTGGAAACTTTATTCACATATTTTTCGGACGTTTATTGGGATTTAGAAGATTTTTCATTTACTCGATCTTGTTCATTTTTCAGTTTGCAGTGATTGTTAGGAATTGTAAAGACCCTTTTCTCGATTTTTCTGGATTTTTGGAATATTTCTCGGGTAGATGAGAATTTTCCGATGTTTTGAAATGTTCAAAAATATGAATGTTAGGTGATTTGTTGAAATCGCCGTTTTCGTACATTTTTTTTCTTCGATTTCTGAGCATTCTCTAGAATTTGAATCATGGCTGTGAAAGTGTATTCTAATAGCTTGAGATGAGAGTTTTTGCAGTGATATGTGTATTGAAAACAAGTAGGTCTTTGTATGAAACTGCGATTAAATAGTTTGCGACCTCGAACGTCAACTTTGTCACACTAAATGGATAGTTGGGTCTTCCTTATGTTCACGTAGCAAATGTTGGAGCAAAGCTGCCTTATTGGTCTGATATTGATTTATTCAACAATTTACGGGAACAAAGCTAAATAAATCCTAAAAAATTATGAAATTCACTTATTGCAGTCAGTATCATAATATCGTCAAATTAAATATTATTATGCAGAATTATGATAACAATTTTATGAATTCTATAACTTTGTATAATTCAGTAAAAAACGCTCATCTGAAAAGAACAAATTTTAGATATTTAAGATGCGGAATTAAAACTCAAAATCATTCAATTCGTGAATACAGATGAAACAATTCGAAAATTCAAAGAATCCAAATCCAAAAAACATATAAAATCCAACCTTCGAAATACGTAAAAGAAAAAAAACTTGAACTCGAAGTTCACTTCATAAACAACATATTAATAACAATCCTGTTCTGAATAGCGTTTAAAATACCTTTTGCATCCAGAAAAGCCAGTATTAATAACCTCGAAGTTCGACGGAATTAACGTCGTCCTTACAGTCGTTGCTTTGTGTCGGAAAATGTAAATTATCCGCTGACGTACTTAATGAAACGAGCGGCAGTTCGGATTGTCAGGGCACAATACTCGCCAGATTATATTGTATTTTCCCTCGCGTCGAAGGAGCACTCTCGCGCGTTATATAGCTCGGCGAATATTTATGAAGGCGCTTATAATTTCGCCAGGTCGGTATCAAGGTAAACTTGCGAGGAAACTTAATAGACGGGTCTCAAAAGTACGCGGCTCGAGTACAAATATGTCCAAACGAGGAGCTATCTTCGAAATTGAGAGATAACTTCAGCAAGTGTCGAACTTTACCCAAATTCGCAACTTTTTTACGACCCCCTAGTCGGCGATTTTTATTCCTCGAATTGTACTTGTTTTTGGTTGGTAGATGTTACGGTGAAAGGAAATTTTTTATCAGGAAATGTGAGCTGGAAGATTTGATGATTCGTCATTTTTATGTCGCGCCTGAATCAGAATTTGGAACTCCTGGAGTTTGAAAATATTGTGGAAACTTTAGAATATGAATTTGAATTTCCGAAGATTATCAATCTGGAATCCACGAATTTCACGGAAGAAATTCTCGAGTTTGAGGATTGAAATCTTTAAATTTGAGAGAGGAAGAATTCAGATAATGAAAGCTCAAATATATACATTCAACAATTTTTCGAAAAATTTTACACATTTTTTTCGAGTGATTTTTACATTTTTACGTCACGTATTCGAGTTTGAAAATTTTTACAGAATTACCAGGTATTTTTTTTCTCGTCCAAAATATCACATTTGAATTCAAGTTTCCTCAAAAAAACATCTACGTCAAAATTGGCACGAATAACGCTGAATAATGACTTTCTTCCGATATAAATCTCGATAACTCCAGTTTTTTTGTCAAGTACCCGATTCTATACTCCAGAAGGGTCGATTTGCATAGCCAGAATGGAATGTGCAAATCCACTTTCGAGTCTCGGTTCCAATGTCTTATCGTTAACCTAATTCTCGATACGGATCTTGGTTTGCTCGGTCCATAAAAGTACAGGAAAGCACGGCATCTGTGCAGACTCAATTGTGAAATGCAAAGAAAATGTTCCTTGAAACTGAGAAAAAAGAAAGGGACAGGAAGAATGGCCAGTACTGTTCTCGTTGACGTGCCACAAAAATAAAAGCGCCGGCGAAACTGCCAGTTTTATCTTATGAAACGATAACACTTTTTACGGCTCGTGTTTAATTTTATTTGAGGTATCGAGATAGAAAATGAGAATACTTGTGAACGTATTATTGTAAAGCGAGGAATAACGGTCCACCATTTTTCATTTTTCAATCGTAAAGTATTTTAGTGATTTTCGGCAAAGAATGTTTGTGATGCTGTGTTTCAGGATAATTTTATGTCTTGACAAAAATGTATTGAAATTCATTTGTGAGCGTGCAATGTTAATTTTTAATTTCGAATTTTCCCAAATTTTGAGATAAAGTTTGTTTTTTTCATTTTTATTAGTTGAAGTACGAATATATTTTATAGTATTGTATGAAATTATTTCTTTTCTGACATCATCAACATACTTCACATCTGATAATTTTTTCTTTCGTTTTTTTATCGTATTAAAAAAAATTGTCTAATAAATTATATTTCGAAGAATGTAATGAAGTCAACTCGGACTTCAAACTGTTTTTGACAGAAAATTTCTCACTAGAGATTGAATATAACCTGTCAAATAACGAATTCCTTCACAAGAAAAATTGCATAAAGTCTGTACAGCCGAAAGCAGGCTTTTGTTATGAAAGAGGAGTTCATTCCAAACTGAGGGGTCAAAAGCCCCATCAGGAATGATCCCACAAAAAGGGCGTAATAGCGCATTTACTCGGATATTTTCCGAGGATCAGGTTCGGTAATGTGGCTGGGGGAGGAATAAAATTAATGGGAGCGCGTCAGCCTGAAAAACACCCTACAAAAATACGTCAATTTCATATCTTTTGTACTTATGCTCATATTTTCATAATATATTTGATTGATTTATATTGATTTATATTGATTTTCTGACATTCTCGCGATCTAAGAGGAGTTTGATATTCTATAACAATAATTGATTTTTCAGCTTGAAAGTGAATAAAAATTTTTTCGGAGACCATTAAAACGAGAAATTTTTGGAAGTTAGGAATTTTTACTAGTCAATTCGTTATGATATTAATGGTTCTCAAATTTTTGGAATTTCGTAGATTTTGGAGTTTATAGAGTTTAAAAATTCGAGACAATAATTTATTTTGGTAATTTCATCGATTTCAAAAGTGAAAACTGTGTCATAATCCCAAAAATTAACAGCATGTATAAAATTTTGGATCATCCTGAATATTTTGACGATTCGAAGACTTTCTAAATTTTGAGTAGTCTTCGGAATTCTGGAAATTTTCGTAAAAATAACAAATTTTCGTTCTATCGTGACATCGCATAATTCAAAACTCGAGTCAATCCTCCCTCCCCTCATAACTATGACATAATTAATGTAATCTCCCAAAATTTACGTTGAAATCGTCAATTTAATATAAATGCAACGTCCATATTTGATGACATCGCGCCTGTTTATTTACCTCTGTGATGCAAAAAGCTTGTAATAGCACGTTTACTTAAATATTCCTGGAGGATTAGGTTCGTAATCGCAGTTTCGGGGAGAACGAAATTAATGGGAGTACGTTGACTTATGTTTCAGATGACATAGAATGGGTTGGGTGGCGCTGGGACGGCGCGCGGGTGCAGGTGGCGGCCGCCTCTCACCTATCCTCTCGCTGTCTTTCGCCTCCCTCGCAAGCTCCCTCATCTTCACCGCTCTCTTTATCCTCACCCTCGGCCTCACCGTGGCTACCCTCGTGAGCGCCGAGGACATGTACGTATCTTTACAACTACATTGTCTTACGAACCAACGCGCAACTCACAACTTCGCGAATTAACTGCTTGGAAATATCCGATGTATCTGCCAGTCAATCTGAAGTAGATATTTTAATGTAGTGAAAGGAAGTTTTGGATACTCGGGCAATATGATGGAGTTATATTGAACAGAAACTCCGGTGACTTAGATTTTGACGAAAACTTTAATTTTTTAATCGGTCAATATCAACATCAAATTTAGTATAAATTGTTTGACTCTTATTCTGAAGTTCTAGAACTCCGATATTTACGAATTTCTACGAATGTGTGGATATAAATTTGGAAATTAAATAAGAATTGTAATCTATACCTTTATACAATTTTAAGACTTTAGAGAATCTTCAAAGTTTCGAGAATTTGGAATATTTTGATTTTTTTGAAATTATGTAAATTTTAAGGATTGTGGAAATCATGAAAAATATGAGAATTTTGATGAGAATCTACACAATTTTGAGAATCGTAAATTTTCTTTTTAAACCACATATGCTGAATTCAAACTTTTTTAAGTCAAAGGAAAATGTTTTTTCAATTTTTGAATTTCAGTTCTTCAGATTTTTCAGACTTTCAAGGTTTACTCATCCGCAGCGATTTAACTTTTCCCAAAATGACGAAATATTCCTGTTTCGTGACGTCTCCAAAATATACTGGAAAATCTGTCACTGCAACCATTATTTGAAAATTTACATTTTGAAATATTACAGATTATATTCTGTAATATATCGCATAATTACGATGTTTTGTGTATAGCCATCCACTAAAATTACTTAAGTGGCATATTCATTGGTACACATGACGCATTGAATTACTTGCCAGTTGAATGCATTGAACGTTATCTCATCGTTCGTTCGTTCAATGCTGCGGAAGTCCATTCGACAAGTGATGTAGTATCGTACTGAACTTGGTTTCTAAATGCGTTACGATTTGTTAAGTAAGAGCAAATTTTAGTTTTCGAAGAACTTTAAATTATGTTTGAAATTTCAAAATCAGCAGATTCCAAAATTCAACTATTCCATAATAAAGGTTCCAATGTTGCGAGATTTAAAGGTTTGATATTCATTTTTCCAGAAATCATAACTGTCATCTCCGAAAAGATTATTTACTTTTAAAATTTAATTCTACAAATTTTTCATTCCCTTGTTTTGAATTTCAATTTCGAAGCTCTTCAGTTGCAACATGATTAACCATACTCTTAATTCTGAAAATTCATCCAAAAAACAGAAAAAAAATATTCAATACTACTCAACACTTCTATAGCAGAAAAACTCCGACCTTCATGAATATTGACAAAAAATCTTTCGCCCCCAATAAACACAACCCCGTGACCTTTTCACCATTCTTTTTTCTCATTTTAAAAAATTCATCGCGCTGCGTTGTTGCACCTCGACGAAAGCTTTATGAATAATTGAAAATAAATGTGCATAATTTCGCGAAACGAGGGGCATGATTATTAATGTATTTATGTAGTTCCTCGGGCTGAACAAAAATTCCTCGGTTTGATCTACGCGAGGATCGCTGAAACTTGTTCACTCGATATTCAATTTGTGTCGCTAATAAAATACTCTAGCCACGCGAAAACTTTCATATCGAAAATCGCTATTCTTTCGAAGCGTTCGCAAAGTTTTTATTGCGTGAAATTTTATCACCCCGCGGGACCGATACAACGGTTTGAATCGTGGTAATTCCAGAGTACTGATAAATCACGTGGGTTATTGCCGATGAACAAACAAGGTTGGTGTTTCATGATTGGTGGAGTACACAATTGGGATGCTTGGAACTTCGATTGAAACATGTTGGTCGAATTTTTGGTTTTGAAGTAATAGATATTGGATTTGAATTGAAGTGCGTGCAGTTGTTGTGTGCAATACGTATTTTAATAAAGAAAAAAGTACGAATAAAGAAAGAATATAAAAAATTTTGAAAATTACCAAGTTTGCTATCACGTGGGTTAGGTTATTATTCAAATCTAACTATTTATTAATAGTTTTTTCAATACATCATTTTAGATTCAGAAGCTCGATAATACATCATTCGAATCATAAAATTCACGACTAAGGAAGTTTGAAAAACAAAATTTAATCGTTCGAAGATTCTAAAGTACACGTAAAATGCATGGATCGTATGAGTGAATTTTTTTAATTTCCAGTGATAAAAATTTGATTAACTCATAGTGTTACTCATCGACCAATATCGTTTTTCATTCCTATAAAGAACGACAATAGAATTTTTTTCAAACTTCATTCTAATACTTATGAGGCCAAAGATCTTTCTCGCATAAAAGTGTCGTTTTCGAGATGTAATTTACATATTGAACGAGCAGGTAATTGATTCTTGACACATTGAGAGCGATACATGGGGCAATTGTACGTGTATTTCACGCGGGTGCATCTAAAATGCACATGCAATATACGTTTTTGTAGCTAAGCCGAGTCACGCAAGAGCGATGTGACGTCAATATTGCGACCGCCATCGCGGTTGATACCGCCCGGAGTGGCTGATAACATCGCGGATAAATAAATACGTATATCGCGAAAAATTACCCGGAAACTGGAGCGGCGAGATGAATCGCTTATCGAATGACGTGTGGGCTGAAAAATTCGGCGAAAGATGTCATGTTCAAGATAAAATAATGCGATATCGTGTAATCATACCAATTTCTGTTACTTCTGACACATTTTCGGTAGTTTGAAACGTTTGTTTTGACGTTCATATTTCGATCACGTTTCTTGCGTGTAATTATTCAGATATTCGGAGATTTCGCAGCCAGATTTTTTATTCACGAGCTCACTTTTGGATCGAATTATGGAAAAAAAGCCATAAAAAATTCAAACACGATGAATATTAATCCAGGGCTTATGAATTCGTCATGTTATGTTCTGCTTTTCACTACTTTCATATAAATGTCACGTATGGTATTCGAATGAAAAGTGCACTTTGTGGAATTCGGAGCTCTAGAAATATCACTTGGGAGTTATTTATTAAGGGGAAAAATTGTCAGAATTTTTGGCAAGATTGAGCTCAATATTCTGAATTTTCATAATCATAATTTTATTCACATTCCGAATTAACACATCTGAGAATTGAAGAATAATAGATAAAAAATCAAAACATTCGAATCGATCAATGTAAAAAAAAATTATTGGTCGCTAAAAATGGGGACATTAAAATTTAACATCAAAGAAAATTTGAAAAATTGTATAGAATACAAAAATTCAAAAATTCTTCAAAATGTGATTTTGAAGAATTCAAGTTGAAAAAAAAAGATGAATAAATGCATTTTTGGCTGCTTTAGAAGTACATTTCGTCCCTGAGAGTGTAGTAAAATGAAATTCAAATTGTGCTTTTCGGGTAATGTGTTTCAGCTTCGAGGAGGGGAAGTCGGACAAAGAGATACTGGACAACCTGCTGATGTCGACGCGGTACGACAAACGGCTGCTGCCCCCGGTTCAAGGTATACTGAGGCCCCCGCCCCACACGAGTCAAGACGACTACACCCCCTACGACCTCGAACCCAATGACCCCGACCACCCAAACGAGCACCTAAAACGACACCGGCACCACATTGCACAACACAACCACACTTCACTGCTCACCCTCCATCTCAAGGGTATTTTACGTACACCTCGAGCTCAGAGCAAAAATCAGTGATTTTGTACTCTTTTTTTTATTCCTGACAAGCCGCGACACAGAGCAAGAGACGTCGATCCAACATAAATATATACGTAGAATGTTGAACAAAAAAAGAGTTTTACAAATTCTTATAAACTTTCAGAATTCTGTAAATTTTGGAAAATTTTGATGATTTTAGAGATGTTTCAACATTTAGAAGATTTCAGAAATATTCAAAAATTATAAGAATTGTAGACATTCTGAGGATTTCAGAAAATTATCTGAATTTGAAATTTCAATAATTTAAAAATGTTTTGAAATGTAGAAAATTCTTAAATTTTTTGATACTCCGCAAAATTGAAAAATTATTGGAAAATCTCGACACATTTTTTTGAAATTTCCGTATTTTTTTTTTAAATCTCTATCAAAATTTTTTGTACTTATCAATAATTCAGTAGAGATTCCAGGAAAATCAAATGGAATCATCAGATATCTAAGGATGATATCGATTACATGCACATGATAAGACAAATTTTTGAACTTTTTCAGTTTTTTTCAAAGACTGACAATTTTTTAAACCCTCTAAAACACACTGAAAATATCGATTCGCTATAAAATTAAACCTACAATATATTCCCTAAAAACATAAAACTTGATAAGGAAAGGGGAAAGGGGTTGAACCTCCCCTCCTCCGCTGTAAATCCGATATTGTGAACGCTTTAACTCAACAAATATTGGTACAAAACATAACAACAAAATTAACTCTGTCGCATCACCCTAAACAATTCCCCATTACCCCAATCAACGAAATTGGCCCACTTCTCATTGTTCACGGCAATCATTCTTCCCGTTTGTTCGCCGTCCTCGATTTCCACCATTGAAAACTCCCCGCACAAAAACACACTTTCTTCCTCTGTGTCGCGTGTCATTTGTTCAGCTTTTCTGACCAAAGCTTCTAATGAAAATATCTAAAAGTCGATAAAAGGCACCATTGCGATGAAAAGGCCCGCGCTGAAAGCTTGTAGCTGCAAAAAAAGGTGCAAAAAACCCAACGAAACGTTTTTAATTTCTCCGGAAACGGCTTTTTGTTCTACTAATTCCAAGTGCTTGATGTCGGTGCATGAAAAAACAATATTAACAATTTCCGAAACAAAAGTTTTTGTATTAGCCAAGTTTTCCAGGAAATAGGGTGGAAATTGCCGGGTTTTTCTACAATACTGAAAGTGACCGAAGTACATCGGAGTCCCTGAGTTCAAGCACTGACATTGCAATTTTACGGTGGAATAAGTTGTTTGGAAAGCACTCGTAAAGCGGAAAATAATTTCCGGTGTATTAGTTCTCCGTTGCGTGTTTCGTGAACT